>JAUJEN010000541.1:7230000-7231318 GCA_030448925.1 Citrus cavaleriei | reverse complement strand
CTCATACTTCGTTCAGTTACGTATTGCTAAGGTTAATCATTCTGCTTCTTTCTACCTGCAGCACCTTCCCGCGCCATGATTACGCTTGCAAAAAATAGCCCGCAGGCGCTTTCGATTGGTGGCTCGACAACAGCAGCAATCCTACCTATTTGGGTTGCTTCGTCAGACGAGAGCGATTTACACGTCGGTGCCGCTGCGGGCCTCCACAGTTCCTGGCCGCCCGCTTCGAGCATAGTTCTGCCTCTTCCGAGGTCCAAGCGGTGTACTCCTAAAGGCCTTCAGAAGATCAAAATTAAATTCGGCGGTGCTGCGAGATCCGTAATCGGCTGCTTCACGGGTTTCTTGGCCCGTTGGCTTCGCCTATGTCGAACTCAGCAGTCCGTGTTTCAAGACGGGCGAATAGAACCCGCGGGCGATGCGGGGAGCGCGCAGGTACGCGAAGCACACGCCCGGAGGCGCGCGCGCTTTCCAGCGATCAGCGGCGGCAATCTCCACAGGCTGCTCGAGCCGGGCTTGGGCCGCCGCGCAATCCCGCATCGGTCCAGCGCCCGTACATTCGGCGGACCCGGCTCGCCGTTCCGCATCCGACAGGGCACATCGCCCGGCTTAATCCACTTCCTCCCGACAATTTCGTACTCTTTGACTCTCTTTTAAGTCCTTCATACTTTCCTCGCCCGGTACTTGTTTCTTATCGGTCTCGCCGTGTGCGCTTGGGCGAATTCTGCCGATTTGAGAACTGCATTCCCAAACAACCCGACTGTGAGCGGCGCCCTCGTGGTGCGATGACGCGATTGACGCTGACAGGGCTCTCCTCTCCAGCGCCCTTTCCAGGGTTTAGGCCCGGTCCTTGTGGGGCCTTCTCCAGACTGATTAGGGCGGTGGCGATTTTTGGTAGAACAACACGGTTCGCCCGTCTTAAGGAATCTGGTAAGTTCTTTTCCTCCGGCTTATTGATATACTTAAACTTCGGCGGGTGTCCATGACCTGAGTGCATAATCTTGGCCGCCGCTGGCGGAGCCGGTCCCTTGAAGTCCACTTGAAACCCGGAGGCGTAGCGGCGGGGGCGCTCGAGGCTGTTTCACCACCGATGGCAGCGGCGGTCGCCGAGGACTCATATTTGGGCCAACCGCGAGCAGTCAGCGCCGCGAGAGCCCAATCTCATGATACCCGGGGCCCCACGCCTTGGTTTGGGGGTGGGTGCAGCGGCGATCGTGTTGCAGGCGGAAGCGTGCCCTCGGCTAATGGCTTGAGGCGCGCTGACTGCGTTCAAAGACTTCGATGGTTCGCGAGATTCTGCAATTCACACCAGTATATCGCA
>JAUJEN010000541.1:7212500-7215000 GCA_030448925.1 Citrus cavaleriei | reverse complement strand
CATCGCGAGAAGCAAGCAAACCAAGGCGCGGCACCATTGCGCGCAGCAAGCAAGCCAGCGCGCGGCACCATCGCGCGCAGCAATCAAGCCAGCGCGCGGCACCATCGCTCGCAGCAAGCCGGCCAGCGCGCGGCCCCATCGCGCGCCGCAAGCAAGCCAGGGCGCGGCACCATCGCTCGCAGCAAGCAGGCCAGAGCGCGCAGCAAGCAAGCCAGCGCGCGGCACAAAAAAACTCGCGCGAAGGAAGCAAGCCAGCGCGCGGCACCATCGCGTGAAGCAAGCAAGCCAGCGCGCGGCACCATCGCGAGAAGCAAGCAAGCCAGCGCGCCGCACCATCGCTCGCAGCATGCAAGCCAGTGCGCGGCACCATCGCGCGCAGCAAGCCAGCCAGCGCGCAGCACCATCGGGCAGAGACAGCGCGATTGCTCGCGGCACCATTGCGAGCAGCAAGCCGCAGCAGTTCCAGCGCAGCAAAGCGGCACAGGTAGCCTCAATGAACTGCGGGAAAGCAGCGGGTGGGGACAAGCAACCGAGTTTTTGGGGTAGACTTTTGCCCAGCGCAGAGCATGGGGAGGCGGGCTGAGCTGATAAGCGTTAGGCGGTCGCGAGCAAGGCAAGCGGCCGGCCTTCGGCGAGCAAGGCAGGCGCTCGCCACCAAGGCAAGCTGCCCGATCGCGGGGCAGGCAGCGGGCGCTTGCGAGCAAGCCAGGTGCGATCGCGGGTTGCGGGCACGCACAGCACCCTCGCGCACGGCGGGGGCGGGCTCGCCCTGGCTGGGCGGGTGGCTTCCTTCAGCGGGAAGTGGCCATGTCCCTTCGGTGCTGCTACCGCTGTTCCATGGGGGCGGATGCTGCAATTAGCCTCCGTCATCGCGAAACAAGCGTCCGACTTGCTTTGAAGGCCTTTTTTGCGGCACCATCGCGCGCAGTTAGCGGCACCATCGCGCAGCGGCAAAACGCTGGCGCTGGCGCGAGGCAACGCTCGCGGCAAGAAGCCAACGATCGCGCGCGAGGCTGCGCTGGCGCCGAGGCTGCCAAGATGGCGCGCGGCAAGCAAGCCCACGCTGGCGCGCGGCTGCGCACGCTCGCGGCAAGGTTCCACCGCGCGCAGCAAGAGCGGCACCATCGCGCGCAGCAAGCAGCCCAGCGCGCGGCACCATCGCTCGCAGCAAGAAAGCCAGCGCGCGGCACCATCGCGCGCAGCAATCAAGCCAGCGCGCGGCACCATCGCGCGCATCAAGCAAGCCAGCGCGCGGCACCATCGCGGGCAGCAAGCAAGCCATCGCGCGGCACCATCGCGCGAAGCAAGCAAGCCAGCGCGCGGCACCATCGCGCGGGGCAAGCAAGCCAGCGCGCGGCACCATCGCGCGCAGCATGCCCTCCAGCGCGCGGCACCATCGGGCATAGACAGCGCGATTGCTCGCGTCACCCTCCCGAGCATCAAGCGCGCCCGCTCGCGGAAACAGCGCGCGGAGCAGCGCGCGGCACCATCGCGCAAGCAAAGCAACCATCAGCAGCGCGGCACCATGCAAGCAAGCCAGCGGCACCATCGCGGCAGGCGCTCAGCGGCACCATCGAGCGCTGCTAGCAAGGCAGCGCGCGGCGCCATCACGCGCAGCAAGCGCGGCACCATCGCGGTTCCCACATGGTCACCTCCGTTTTTGCGAGAAATGGCACAACAAGGCCCTGGGCACTTCCGCGGAAGGCAGCGCGCTTCAGCGAGGCTGCCCTCGCTCGCGCGGCAAGGCTGGGCACTCTCGCCCGCGAGGCTGCCCACGCTTCCGCGCCAAGGCATCAAACTCTCGCGCGCGAGGCTCCCCACGCTCGCTCGGCAAGGCCGGGCAAACTCGCGCGCACGGCACCCTCGCGGGGCAGGCACAGCACCCGCGCTCGCCCAGGGTTGTTCGTGCCCGTCGGCACTTCCCTCGCAGGTGGCGGGCGGGAAGTGGCCATGCCCCTTTCGGCGCTGCTGCCGCTGTTCCATGGGGGCCGGATGCTGCAGCTAGCCTCCGTCATGCGAGAAACTAGCACGGGCAGCGGACAAGTAGGAAACGGCGCCGGAATGGGCTGAAATTTTAGGAGGCGCCGTATATCGACCTGAATTATCTGATGGGGCCAAAAAGTGGTGGAAATTATGCCGGAGCTCGGGGTCCCAAATTTTGGGCAAAAATGGCCAAAAACCGTGGCCATTTTGAGCACCGGATTTTAAATTTAGCGTTTTCGGGCGGGGATTTTGGGCCGGCATTGTAGATATGTGCGTTTGTTAGCCGTCGGAGGAGACGGAAGTCTATTCCGAGGTCCGGATCTCGTTTTATGGCCAATTTACCGAACGCGCAGGGGGACCCATTATTCGGCCAGAAAGGGCCAAAATTCGCGTTTTCGGGGCGGCGTGGGATTTGTGGCTGGTATTGTCGATGTTGGTGGGAGTTAGCCACAGGAGAACACGGACGCCAAATTTCTCCTTTGTGCCAGCCACTTAGATTTTGCGAGTTAGCCTCATG